>OX465277.1:47279246-47280473 GCA_949987645.1 Tachina grossa
TATTATTATTATTATTATTATTATTATTATTATTATTATTATTATTATTATTATTATTATTATTATTATTATTATTATTATTATTATTATTATTATTATTATTATTATTATTATTATTATTATTATTATTATTATTATTATTATTATTATTATTATTATTATTATTATTATTATTATTATTATTATTATTATTATTATTATTATTATTATTATTATTATTATTATTATTATTATTATTATTATTATTATCATTATTATTATTATTATTATTATTATTATTATTATTATTATTTATTATTTATTATTATTATTATTATTATTATTATTATTATTATTATTATTATTATTATTATTATTATTATTATTATTATATTATTATTATTATTATTATTATTATTAATTATTATTATTATTATTATTATTATTATTATATTATTATATTAATTATTATTATTATTATTATTATTATTATTATTATATATTATTATTATTATTATTATTATTATTATTATTAATTATTATTATTATTATATTTTTATTATTATTATTATTATTATTTATTATTATTATTATTATTATTATTATTATTATTATTATTATTATATTATTATTATTATTATTATTATTATTATTATTATTATTATTATTATTATTATTATTATTATTATTATTATTATTATTATTATTATTATTATTATTATTATTATTATTATTATTATTATTATTATTATTATTATTATTATTATTATTATTATTATTATTAATTATTATTATTATTATTATTATTATTATTATTATTATTATTATTATTATTATTATTTTATTATTATTATTATTATTATTATTATTATTATTATTATTATTATTATTATTATTATTATTATTATTATTATTATTATTATTATTATTATTATATTATTATTATTATTATTATTAATATTATTATTATATTATTATTATTAATTATTATTATTATTAATTATTATTATTATATTATTATTTATTATTATTATTATTATTATTATTATTATTATTATTATTATTATTATTATATTATTATTATTATTATTATTATTATATTATTATATTATTATTATTATTATTATATATTATTATTATTATTATTATTATTATTATTATTATTATTATTATTATTATTATTATTATATTATTATTATTATTATTATTATTATTATTATTATTATTATTAATATATAATATTAATAT